>RAPC01000068.1:0-30533 GCA_009806235.1 Neurospora sp. CHS-2018c | reverse complement strand
GGGGGGGGGGGGGGGGGGGGGGGGGGGGGGGGGGGGGGGGGGGGGGGGGGGGGGGGGGGGGGGGAGGGCACACGTACCCTTGGGAGTCCATTATGCTTTCGGCTGTCGAGGTTGCTCGTTGGCAACCGAGTGCAGTAAGGGGAGAATGAAGAAAAGGAGAAAAATGGTGCCCAAAATTGGAAGTACCAACGACTCGTTTTCGAGAAATGGAAAAATGAAGAAAGAAGAAATAACGAGAAGAATGCCGCCCGTGATGGGAAATATCCCCAATCCAAACTTGGTCGCGTGGACAGACAGAAAGGGGAGAATGAAAAAAAAGAACAAACAGGTTCCAAAGAATGGAACATCAAGGGATATATCAGGCATGGCGAGCAACTTGAAGCAAAGGTTTTGTTGGAAAGTTGAGAAAAAGGTAGAGGGGGGAAAAGAGGAAGAACTTGGAAGGGGGGAAGGATGGGAATAAGTAGGTATCCTGGGCTCTGGGAACGTGTACTTTTCTCAGACGCATGTTTATCTGTCCTTCATATCTTGCCTCTTTTAGCCTTGATTCTTTTCAGTGGCAAAGCCTCGTGTGAAGGCATGTCCGGACCGGAGACACTGCATCTTCATGATCTTCAACTGCGTTCGGTCGATGAAGCCCGTAACTAATATGCTCTCGAGGGAGGGAGTGTCCACGTAGCTTCAAGCGGCATGCACACAATATCGGACCTGCGAGTGTCGTGGGAGGGGGGCGACGAGTGGCAGGAAAGTAAGCCGCCCGCTTCGGCCAGAGAAAACACTGCAAGACCCAAATCGGAATCGCGACATCCAATGCAGCAGTGGGCATGGCATCTTTTATTTTCCTAGGGGAGGGATACCGCCTCATCACCTCTGGGAAAGTTCCTGATGGCTTCACGAGGTGGACCAGTCCCCCAATGCACCTCTACATCCCAAGTCGGATCCGAATATAACATGAGGACTGCAACGCCGACCACGGGAAACCTGAAGAGGTCATGTCATATTGAACAATGTCTAGCTATGTAAAGTATGTCAGCCAAAGGTTTGAAGCAAACTCGATGTGTCCAGAACACCACGGGAGTTTTGATGCAGAGGGGATTGAGGCACTGCTGCTAGAAAGGCCAAGCAGGGTTATCCAGGCCGGCAGTCCGCAAAATAAATAAACAAAAAAAGCCTTGCCGCCATTGAAGCGGCGATCGGAGACATCATCAAATTCTTCGCGGGGTCAGGAAGATAATATCGTTTTACGGCGTTGCTGTGATGCTGCATAGTAGTTGTTTGGGCTCGGAGTGGCCAAGCAACGAGTTAATGACGACGATACCGCGGCCGCTTCAATCCTGCACATGAATATCCCACTGCGCAGCTCATACCACGCCTTTAACTGAGCTAGCCATGTAGAGTCCGCCACTCTATGTCAGAGAGTGTGAAGACGCTTTCAGGTGTTTGCGTTTTTATGCTGGAAGTTGATGTTTGGGTTTGTGTTCGGGTGAAAGAACATCCCGGGCCAGCTGTTGGTAACATTGATGCATGACGCATGGTGAGAATTGCACTATCAGATTAACGTGCAATATCCGCTCCAATCTGTTAGTGAGGGCTAGCGCCTTCGTTTGCTCGGCGCTTTGACTGACTGTTCTCCGCTGCATCACGTGAATATGGACTCCTGGCTTGGCACTAAGGCACTTTAACTGGATTCGCGTCAACCGCGTCGCCCGCTCGGTCTAGCTCAATCACCGCGTCCTTTTCGTGCCTCGATTTCCACCACCGACTCTCTAGCCTACCACCACGACAGGGCAGAGTACTGATACCTTGAATGAAGCAATCATCAGATACAGCATTCCCTACTTGCTACCTACTCCACTTGCCGTGGTCATATTCAATTGGCAGACGACTTCTGGTAGCCCATCAGCCCACTCACCTTCTGCTCAACTCGTAGCACTTTGACTTCCTCCCTACCGCTGGTGATATCTGCCCTGCGCCCACCCATTGGTATCAATCAGATCCCTTTCCACCAGATATGGTCAAGGCAAATGTCGGGGGAAACCCCGAGCCGGGAATCTACAGCGCAACGTATAGCGGTGTACGTCTCTACCTCTCTCTCTCCGTGCTCCCCTCCTCGTCGCTCGTTTGGCGCAGCATGTTGCTAACCGCTTGGTGATGGTTTGCAGATTCCAGTATGGGAGTTTCAGTTTGGTCTCGATCTCAAGGAGCATGTAATGCGCCGTCGCCACGATGACTGGGTCAACGCTACACACATCCTCAAGGCCGCCGGCTTCGACAAGCCCGCCCGAACGAGAATCTTGGAGCGCGAGGTACAAAAGGACACCCACGAGAAGATTCAAGGAGGATACGGAAGATACCAGGGTGCGAACATGTCAGGTCTATGTCAACGTAGCACCATTTGCTAACAATCCCCCTCTCCAGGCACCTGGATCCCACTCGAACAAGCCGAAGCCCTCGCTCGCCGAAATAACATTTACGAACGCCTAAAACCCATCTTCGAGTTCCAGCCGGGCAACGAAAGCCCTCCTCCTGCACCTAGACACGCCAGCAAGCCAAAGGCCCCAAAGGTCAAGCCTGCTGTTCCGACATGGGGCAGTAAGTCGGCAAAGAACGCCAACCCCCCTCAGCCTGGCAGCTTCTTACCAGCAGGTCGCAAAGGTCTTCCCGTACAAGCCCAAGACTACAACGATGCCGATACCCACATGCACGACGACGATACCCCCGATAACCTTACCGTTGCCTCGGCCTCCTACATGGCCGAGGACGACCGTTACGATCATTCACATTTCTCGACCGGGCATAGGAAACGGAAGCGAGACGAGTTGATAGAGGACATGACGGAACAGCAGCATGCCGTCTACGGTGACGAACTACTGGACTACTTTTTGCTCTCTAGAAACGAGCAACCTGCCGTACGACCCGACCCTCCTCCCAACTTCAAGCCCGACTGGCCCATCGATAACGAACGCCACACATGTCTTCATTGGGCCTCTGCCATGGGCGATGTCGATGTTATGAGGCAGTTGAAGAAGTTTGGAGCTAGCTTGGACGCACAAAACGTACGAGGAGAGACACCGTTTATGCGGGCGGTGAACTTTACCAACTGCTTCGAGAAACAGACCTTCCCGCAGGTCATGAAGGAGCTCTTTTCCACCATCGATTGCCGGGATTTGTCAGGTTGCACAGTCATACATCACGCTTCTGTGATGAAGAGTGGGCGCGTTAACAGCCAGTCCTGCTCGCGGTATTACCTCGACATCATCCTTAATAGGCTTCAGGAGACACACCACCCCGAGTTCGTACAACAGCTTCTCGACGCCCAGGACAACGAAGGTAACACGGCTGTCCATCTCGCCGCCATGCGCGATGCCCGAAAATGCATTCGGGCTCTCCTTGGCCGGGGCGCCAGCACCGACATCCCCAACAAGCAAGGTATCCGTGCCGAAGAGCTGATAAAAGAGCTCAACGCCTCCATCTCCAAATCACGCTCCAACCTCCCGCAACGATCCTCCAGCCCATTCGCCCCTGACACCCAACGTCACGATGCCTTCCACGAAGCTATCTCCGAGTCCATGGCCATGAGCCGAAAGAACTCGCAGCAAAACTACAGCAGCGACGCGGCCAACACGGTGCAAAATCGCATCACCCCACTGATCTTGCAAAAGCTCAAGGACCTCACAGCCTCCTACGACAGCGAGTTCAAGGAAAAGGACGAAGCCGAGAAGGAAGCCCGGCGCATCCTCAACAAGACCCAGTCAGAGCTCAAAGCCCTCACCGCATCCATCGACGACTACAACTCCCGCCTCGACTCGGACGACGTCGCCGCCAAGACGGCTGCGGAGATGGCCACGGCGCGACATAAGGTGTTGGCGTTCGTGACGCACCAGAACCGCATATCCGTGCAGGTGGCCGTGCAGCAGGAGCTAGCCGCACTGAACGGTGCAGGTGCAGTCACGAACGGCACCTCTACCAAATCCAAATCATCACCATCGAAGAAACCCAAACTCTCCCCTACCCCGGACCAAAAAGACAAACCTCCCAAAGACGAAAACGAAACCGAATCAGAAGCCGAACACCCAGAACCGCCCACAGCACAACATCAACAACCTGGCCCATCCTCCCAAGACACCGAAGTCGAAGATCAAGACCAGCAAGAAGACGACTACACCCACCGCCTCTCCCTCGCCGCCGAACTGCGCTCCATCCTCCAAGAACAACGCTCAGCAGAAAACGACTACGTCGAAGCCCGCGGCATGCTAGGCACAGGCGAGCGCATCGATAAGTACAAGCACCTCCTGATGTCCTGTCTGCCGCCGGATGAGCAAGAGAATCTGGAGGAAAATCTGGAGGAGATGATCAAGTTGATGGAGCAGGAGGATGAGAGCGTTACTGACCTACCTGCTGGTGCTGTGGGCGGTGGGACTGCTGATGGCTCTGCAGCAGGAGGAGGAGGAGGTGGTGGAGGTGGAGGGGGCAGTAATGGACGGAGGGAAAGTGTGTTGCCTGCCTTGAGGGGTGGGAATGGAGATGGGGAGTTGCCGAGGAGAGGGAGTAGACCTGCTGCTGCTGCTGCTGCCCAGGTGGATGGCGAGAGGGAAAGTAACGGCCGAGCCAGTGAACGAACCAACGAACGAATCCAAGAAATCGCGGCTGTTTAGGATGTGGACGCGATGAATATGGCTGGGTGGTGGCAGGGACCGCAAGGGGGTGCTGATGGCTATGGCTATGGATATGGTATGATGCAGATGGGTTCCGGTTCGAGAGGACAGGGATGTACGATGCATGAGGTTGAGGGAGGCGCCGACGCAAGTTTGGTGTGGCATGGACATGGTGGCCCGGGAAGAAGTGGAAGCGGATCTGGAGGCGGAATGGCAAAAAGATGGGTCGCAGGGGAAAGCGGATATGCGGAGCTACTCCCGCGAGTGGTGGAGGAAGAAGAACTGGATGGAGAGGGACAAGTTTTGCCTAGGTTGCCTCCTATTAAGAGTTGGTTTAGGGATTAGAAACTTGTGGTGGTGTCTTTTTTTGGCCCTCTCTTCTTATCGAGGGTTCATCAATTTCTTGCTTTCCATCATTGGCTTGGCTTGGCTTGGTTTGGTTCATGGTTGTTGGCTGGTTGGATCTTGCTTGCTGTTGGTTCATACTCCTCTTGACCTTTTTGCTTAAACCTGGCTGGTGTTGTGGCATGGATGCTAAAAGGGAACGGTGTAGAGATACGTCGGCGGTCGAATCGGCGGGGAGAAAAGAGGGAACCTGAAGCCGCAAAGGAAAAAAACCAAAGGGAAATAGAGTAAAGGCGATACCACGGATGCCGCCACGGGTGAGGCGTGCTTACAGACAGGACGGAAGAAAAAAAAAACGGCGCATCCGGTTGTTCAATATTCAATGTACATAATTGTTGTTTCGTATTGCATCGTGTTTGTTGGTGGCGTCAACGGCATTCCTGTCCACCCACTCGTCTAGCCAGGCTTCAGGCAATTCCTTCATTCTGCTCGAAGAAGATCTCCATATCTACCTGTACAAACTGTTCAGGTCTCGAATGGCTTGACTAAAAGTTTCGGTCTGCTGCTTTCTCTCGCCAAACGACATTTACTAGGTATCTTCTCCATTTCAGGTTTTATTTCCTCTTTTCCCTTCATCGTCGTTCTTTTCCTGGGGGTTATTTCTGTGCATGGTCTTGAATTTACGGTTCACCCTCAACCCTGTAGAAGCTCGCCGTCTGCCTGCAAGTGCAGCCAGCCTATGAGCAGCTAGAGGTCAGAGTTGGGATTAGTATTAGTCTAGTCTAGTATTTGACCCGTACTAATACTAGCCTCTAGTATTAGTACTAGACTAGTTCTAATACTAATTAGTACTCTAGTATTTAGTACGTACTAGAGTACGTTTAGTATTTTCCAAAAACAGTTCTAGTATATAAAATATACTAGAAAACGACCTGGTTTTAATACTATTAACGGTTTTTAAAAATATTTAATACCTATAAAGTTATTAGTAAAAATAAAATACTAATTAGTACGAATTAATACGAATTAGTACGAATTAGTGCGAATTAGTACGACTCTAGTATTTTAAATACTAATTAGTATACTAAAAATACTAGAGTTATATTAATTAGTATACTAAAAATACTAAAAATTACAAATAAAATACTAAAAACGTACTAAAATACTAAAAACGTACTAAAATACTAAAAACGTACTAAAATACTAAAAATACTAAGGGTACTAAAAGTACTAAAAGTATTAAAAATATTAAATGTTTAAAATATAATTTTAAATTACTAATATATACGGCTACTTTAATATATATATTATAATTTAAAATAATTTAATATTTTTAATATATATAAAGAGAATATTTAGTAAACGTTTTACTAGATTTTTTATTAAAAGAATACTTCGTTATATTAATTTCTTAAAGAATTATCCGTTTTTTCTATTTTAAACGTTTTATTCGTTAAAAGGTAGGAAAATCTTAGTTAGAAAAGGAAGGTAGGTATTACGGGGCAGAGGTATAGTTAAGGGTAGGGTAAAATATATATTATTGTACGGAGGAAGGGAAAGGAGGTATGCGTAGAGGGCTAGCTATATAGGCGAGAGCCTTAGAGCTAGCCCGAGGTTACGTATTTACGTACGTAACCGGACGGTATAGTTCTAAGCTATATTAAAATATTTTAGTATATTGTAATAATAGTATTTAATACTAAGTAGGTTATAAGTAGGCTAACCCTATAATACTATCCCCCCCTTCCATTTATCTAGCGAAGAAAAATCTAGTTATATACTATTCCCCTTTTTTTAAACGTTTAATAATTTCTTTAAAATTTATACTATTACGTTCGTAAAGCCCTCTTTTTCGCGTTGGGATAGGGTAATAGCGGTAATAGTTTCGGGTAGTTGCTACAAATAGGATAAATAGCGCTAGGGAGGCCCGGGGGTGGGGTAGTAGTATAATTTGGGGGTTAGGTAATGCTATAAGGGTTCGGGATTACCCGGGTCCGAATTTAAATCCGAATCCGTTTTTAATTTAGTAAAGTCCGTTTATAGCCGGTAATTAGGCTAGGAGTAGACTTTTAGGGGTATAGAAGCCTAGAGGTAATTATAATAGAATTTTAAAACCCTTTTCTCGTAATCGATAACGTAATTCTTAGGTTCCTATATAAGGGGGTAATCCCCTTTCTATTTAATTTAGTAATACTAATAGTAGTTCTTACCGAATTAACTATAATCGACTAAGTATTTAAAATCCTATTCGACGATATCTATACCGTCGTCTATTTATACTATAATACGGCTATCGTTAATAATAATATTTAAAGAGACGTTTTAATTAAAGAGGTTTCGGCCGATTTAATATTAAATTATAGAGACGTAGAAAATTAATAAGTATTTTATATTGGCCGGGAATATCACAGGGTTAGCCTACCTATAACCTGCCTAGCGCTGAGCACTGCTGTTACGATGTACTAGAGTGCCTCGGTATGGTTCTAAGCTATGCCGTCCGGTTACGTATATAAATACGTAACTTCGGGCTAGCTCTAGGGCTCTCGCCTATATAGCTAGCCCTCTACGTATACCTCCTTTCCCCTCCTCCGTACAACAATATATATTTTACCCTACCCCTAATTATACCTTTGCCCTATAATAGTTTATTATACCTCTTTAGTGCTATACGTGTAAATAGGATTTTAAGATTCGGTCTATTATCGAGGTACGAGCGTAGGCTTTATCCCGTCTTTTAATTAAACGAAATTCTATATCTTTTGTAAATACCGTAAAGAAACCCCTACCCGCCTACTTAAAGACGGGGTCCGTTCGAAATACCTATAAATTTTTATCGACTAATTCGATAGGTAATATTGAATTCTTAAAGGTATTAGTATTTAGTATTACCCTTATAAATAATTTTATTGTAATAATTATTATCGGCTCCCTTTAAATTACCGACCCGTATAATGCCGATTTCTATAAGACCTTCTAAATAGCTCTTACTACTTTTAATAGCCTTCCTACTTCTATAAGGGAAAAATAGTATATTATTAATTTCTCTATTAATACTATTTTCCGTAATATTTCTCTCTCTTTTAACCGTTTATTTAATATCGATTCTATTATTACCTTTGCCTAATTCCAATTTACTTAGGAAGAGCTTTAATTTCTCTACGAAACGTATACCTAATTTAAAGTTAAAAATACTCGTTTTTTAAATAACGGCGTTCTTTTTAAAGAAAAGTACTCCGTCTTTAAAAAGACCTATACTAATACTAATTAATGTATTAACGAATTCGGATTGGATAATAAAGCCCTTTAATAGGCCTTCGACTCCGCTATTAAAATTATTAAATCCCTATAGAAGAAATTTAAGTATATTAATTCTATAGCTTCTACTCTTAAAAACGCTATAATATCCGCTTCTATCGTCGACGGTCTCGCGGACCGCTCCTCCTACGCTTACGTTAAATTTTTCGATAGCGAGGGCGAAAACCCTTTAAAGAAAATTAAGAAATATTATATTTAGCGTATAAGGATTACCTTTATTTAATTAGATAACCCTTCGTTTTTCTTTAACGAGCGTAAAAAATTCTTGTTTATCGCTAAATCCTTTGAAGGCGTTCCCTTTTCCGCCTACGAAACGGCCTTATTCTATATCGTCGACTTCGATTTAAATAAGGAAAAATAGAAATAGAAAATTATTAGCGCCTTTATTAAAGAGGAATTCAATATTAAATATAATAATAATAATTTAATTACTTTCGCCCGCCGCGAATTAAACGACTTTACTATAAATAAGAATATACGTTAGTCCGATTTTAAAGACTAATAGACTTAGATTATCGATTATTATAATTTTAATAACGCTATAAAGGTTTATTTTCTTAAAAATAAAGTTAATAATAAAATTCGCGTTGTTCTTACTATATAAATCCCCTAGCCCTCGGGTTTAAATTATTCTAAATAATTTACTTTAATTTATACCCTTACTTAATAATTCAAAAACAACGCCTATTATTCTAAAATTAATAATCCTTTTTATAAATTTTATAGTTTTATTTTTAATACGGCCTCTTCTTCTATAACTATTTACGCTACGACTAATTATAGCGGCGATGCTATAGACTTCGATAAATTATTTACTATTAATATTATAATCCGTACTATAATCCTTTAAAACGTCTTTAACTTCTATATAAAGTTTAGCGTTTATACCTATTATAGGCGCCCCGGCTATTACTCCTCTATTTACTATAGTAAAATAAATTTCTATAAGGAATTCCCTCTTTTTACTTATAATAGCGGCCGTAATTGCGGTAGAAGAGGTAGGGGCGGCTCCTGTAGCGGCTATAGCTAATAATCCGGCTAGTCTAAATATAGTTAATAGTTTAAATACGGCTAATAGTCCAAATATAATTAATAATCTTATTAAATTAATATTATAGTCCCTAATAACACTTAGTCAACTCCCTAATATTAATAAGGCTTCGTTAACCCCCTCTTAAGTAATAAATAAGGAGTTATCGACTAAGGAAATATATAACCTCTTCGCTAAATTGTATTTAAAGGCCGGAATTTATAAGAAGAAAAGGAGACGTCCTTATACCGCTTAATATTATAAAGATAAATAAGTCTTCTATAAATAGCCGTTATAAATAATTAAATACTTTAAACCTTTTTATTTACCTTTTTAATAGGTTGTGTAAATTGTATTACTCTATTCTTATTAATAATAATTATATTACTTTTAATTTTATTAACCGTTCTTTTATCTATTATTACCGTTTACTAATTTATTATTTTACTACCCCTAAAGTCCTTTATTTCGCTAATAGAAAGGAAGTAAAAGGTAGTAATATTACTTATTTCTCCCGGCTTACTATATAAATAGGATTATACTATAAGACTATCGATCTCTTTATTTACAATTTCGCTTCTAATAATCTAATTATCTTTAATTATTTTTAATTCGCTTATTATTCGCTAATAATTTTGTAGCCTTTTAATACCCTCTCCTTTACTTCTACTTATAAAGCCCGCGGCTACTTACTAATTAATTTATATTAAAATTTACGTTGCGCTCTATTTCTATAGATGGCCTCTTAGCCCTCTAATTTAAAAGTAATAAAAATTAGTATAATAATATATTACGCTCCTATAGTTAAAAATATTAAAAATAAGGGTAATTCTTACCCCCTTTCGCTAACCGAAATTATTACCTAAGCCCTCCTAGCCGAAGAAATTATTCGAACCCTCCTAATTATAGAACCCGCTTTTCTAACCTTAAATACGGACTCTTCTCTAATTTTAATTATAGACTTCGACCTAGCCCTAATAATACTACGCTGCGCTTCCTTAACTTCCTTAATCCGATAGGCCTTTTATTATTGCTTTAAATAAATTACTAACCGGTTTAGCCTTAAATTTATTGGTTGTACCTTCGCAAGCCCAAATTAAATATTTATACTCTTAATAATTTCCTTCGCTCCCCCCCGCCTTCCCTCCTTCCTTTATAACTTTATCGACCCCGAAAATATTAAAGAGCTCTTAGCGCTTAATTTTTTCGAATTCGCTAACCGCTTTAAATTTTAAATTATCCGAATAACCCGGGCTAATATAGAAGAAAATATTAAATATATATATAATGAAAAATAAGCGGAGAATAATCTTAGTAAATTAGAATTTTCCGTTCTTAATAATAAATTAATAGTTTAAATTATCGAATAAATCCTCCTCGGTTACGGCTAATAATATAAAAAGCTCTTCGGCTCCAATTTCTACCCGTAAATCGACGCCTTTATAGGTTAAAATATAAAAGTAGCCCTCTATATTACCCGAATTTCAAATTCTATTCCCCTTAATAGTACAAATAAGGATTTTATTAAATATAAGGGGGTTATTAATAAATATTTTACAATTAACGGCATCGCCTTTAATAAGATTACTTTCGAAAATGCTAATACTTTTTATAAAAAAGCGAATAAGCCCTATAAAACCGACGACTAAATTCGGACTAAATTCTTTAATTAGTATTAATACTATACGAATACCTTCTACTAAATTATAATTAAAATATTCCCCTCTAATTACGTTTATAATTTTAAAATCGAATTCAAACCCGGAGAAGAAGCGCCCGCAATATGCGGCTATACTTTTAACCCGGACGAATTTAATATTATTAAACGATAAATTGACGATAACTTCTAAAAGAAATTTATTCGGCCTTTTTAATCCTAAGCCTCTTCCCCAATCCTCTTCGTTAAAAAATTAGGAGGCGGAGTCCGTATTTACGTCGACTATTATAGTATTAATAATGTTATATTTAAATTTCGCTATTCCTTTCCTTTAATTAAAGAGATGTTCGATGCTATTTATTACGTTAAGATTTTTATTAAATTCGATATTATCGCTACTTTTAACCGTATTCGTATAAAAGAAGGCTACGAATAGTTTACTACTTTTATTACCCGCTTTAATCTCTTTAAAAGTTTTATCGTCCCCTTCGGCCTTTAGGGCGCCCTTAACGCTTTTTAGAATTATATTAATAATATCCTTTATAACGTATTTAATATTTATACTACCGCTTACCTTAATAATATCCTTATTTATTCGGATAATGAATAGGACTATAAATATTATATTAATAATATTTTTAAATAATTAGTAAAAGTAAGCCTTAATATAGATATTAATAAATACGAATTCTATATTAAGCGTACTAAATATTTAAAGTTTATTATTACGCCGGGCGGTATTGAAATAGATTTAGAAAAGGTTAAGGCTATTATTAAATAATAAGTTCTAAAATCTAAAAAGTCCTTCCAATCTTTCTTTAACTTTATAAACTTTTACCGACAATTTATATATTCCTTTTCTTTAATCGTAGCCCTTTTTTACAAACTAATTATAAAAGATATACTATAGATTTAGACCGACCGCTACTAAGCCGTATTCGACTCTTTTAAATAGGTTTTTACTAGCGGCCCTATTTTTAAAATCTATAATTAAATTAGGAAAATTATAGTAGAAATAAATATTTCAAATTAGGCTGTAAGCGGTACGCTTTCTTAGTACGACGATGAAAGTATTTTATACCTTATCGCCTACTTCTCGGTTAAGTATAGCGTATAGGAATATAATTATAATATTTATAATAAAGAATTCCTTACTATTATTAAGGCTTTCGAAAAGTAGCGCCCTAAATTCGAAAGCGCTTAAATTCCCTTTAATATTCTTAACGACTATAAAAATCTTATTACTTTTATAACGAATAAGTAATTCACCTAATAATATATATACTAATCTTAATTCCTCTTATAATTTAACTTCTTAATCCGCTATACCCCTAGCCCTTAAAACCTTCGCCCGGACGCTTTCAATTGTAAGCCTAACGATTACTTTGTAAATACGGAAGACGACCGCTTCGCCGCCCGTTAGAGACGGCTCTTCGACCCTTCCTAATTCGAAGAAGGCTATTTTGAAATTAATAATCCTATAATTATTTTTAACCTTTATCTCTTCGGCTTTAAAGACTTCAATAACTAATTAATTAATAACTTTATTTATATTAGTTATAAAACCTCTCCGTTTTTATAGGAGTTTACGGCTTATTTATCGGATAAATCCCTTCGCCGCTAACTATTATCGATTTATAAAGTCTTTAGCCGCGCTTTTTCTAAATATTATGTCCTCCCTAATAAAATAATAAAGTAGTATAATTGTATTATTATTAACCCTGAAGATAAGGAATTTCAATTTTAATTAATCGGTCGGTAGTATAATTCGCCTAATATAGACTATTTAAATAGAAATATTACGTACGATTTATTTGCTCGCGAATTCTTTTAGGAGGGTATATATTATAATATTTACTTCTTCTATAAAGGCTACCTCCCGTACGCAAAGACGAAATTTCTCAAACGCGGCTCTATAGGTTTCTTTAAGTTTACCGCTATTTCCCTAGCCTTATAGAAGAATATTTTAATTAATTATATTACCCTACTACTACTTAATAAATACTTTGGGTAGACCTTCTACTATATTGCCGTTATTATAAATAGGTTAATAAAAATATAGTACTATATCCCCTATATTACCCTTAAAGTAAAGGAATTCGCTAATTGCTTTATCGACCGGATTTACTCCCTATATAATTTGCCTAATACTATTACATTTAATAAAGGCTTCTAATTTATCTTCTATTTTTAGACTACTTTTTGCAATTGCCTTTCTATTATACGAAAACTTAGTTCCGCCTTCTATTTTTAGATTAACGCCTAAATTAAATATATTAATGTAAATATAGAATAATTCTTATACCTCTATATTAATTAGGTATAAATAGATTAGGTAAAGTAATTCTTGCTTATAGAGTTTTCGGGTAATAACGCTATTTCTTCCTCTATAAGCGTTTCCCCGTTCTTTATTAATTACGGCTATTACCCTTATATAAATACTAAACTTCGTTCCCTGCCGCCCTCTAATTTCTCTTCTGCCTAGTTAAAGGAGTACTATAAGGTTACTGAATTCGTCGACTATTTTTAGAAGATTTAGGACTTTATTTCCTAATAGACCCGCCGTATTTAAAAATAGTATAAAGCTAACGTTAATAAATATTGTATAGATTTAAATAAATATTAAATAGACGACTTAGTCCTCTTTAATATTATTAATTTTATTAATAGCCGCCCCTATTAAAAGTTCTCCCTTTATTAGAAGGGCCCCTTCTATATTATTAAAACTAATTCTTATTAAGTCTACTTCGACCTCCTAATTAATATAAAGTATTTACTAGTATTCTATATTTCTATAGTCCAACGTTAAATCGGCCGAAGCCTTTTTAGTTAAGACGTCTCCTTGGATGTTATTATAAACGATAGCCGTATTATAATACGTATAAATAACGGCGTAGACGTCGTCGAATAGGAATTTAAACGCTTAATCGACTACGCTTAATTCGGTAAGAATTACTATTAATATTACTAAGTTAAATAGAAGGGGGATTACCCCCTTATATAGGAATTTAAGAGTAATATTATTGATTACGAGGAAAGGGTTTTAAAATTCTATTATAATTACCTTTAAGCCCCCGTACTACTAGAAGTCCGCTCCTAGCCTAATTACCGGCTATAAATAAACCTTACCGAATTAGAAATAGATTTAAATTCGGATTCGGATAATCCCAAACCCTTATAGTACTATCCCGCCCCTAAATTACGCTACCGCCCTATCCCCGGGCCTCCCCAACGCCGCTTATCCTGCTTATAGTAACCGTCCGAAACCGCTACTACCGCTACCCTATCCTAATGCGAGGAAGAAGGCCTTATAAATGCGATAGTATAAATTTTGAAAAAGTTATTAGACGTTTAAAAAACGGGGAATAGTATATAATTAGATTTTTCTTCGCTAAATAAATAGAAGGGGGGGATAATATCACAGGGTTAGCCTACTTATAACCTGCCTAGTGTTGAATATTACTATTATAATATACTAGAATACCTCGGTATAACTCTAAGCTATACCGTCCGGTTACGTACGTAGACACGTAACTTCGGGTTAGCTCTAGGGCTCTCGCCTATATAACCAGCCCTCTGCGTATACCTCCTTTCCCCTCCTCCGCACAACAATATATATCTTACCCTACCCCTAACTGTGCTTCTGCCCCGTAATAGGGAAGTCGAAGTAGATTTAATAAGAATTAACTTTAATAACGTAGAAGGGGCCCTCCTAGTAAGGGGAGAATTTTTAATAGGGGTAGCCGTTAACGAGGTTAATAATATTGAAGAGGATTAAATTATTTATTTAGTATTTATTTAAATCTATATAATACTTATTAGTATTAATTTTATACTATTTTTAAATATAGCGGGTTTATTAAGAAACGAAGTCCTAAATCTTCTAGAAATAATTAATAAATTCGGTAATTTTATAATATTCCTTTAATTAAGTAGAGGAGAAATTAGAGGGCGGCGGGGAGCGAGGCTTAGTATTTATACGAAAGTAATAGCCGTAATTAATAAAAAACGGAGAAATGCCTATAGAGGAGGAGACGGCGTTATTACCCGAAAATTCTATAAGTAGGAATTACTTTACCTAGTCTATTTATACTTAATTAATATAGAGGTATAGGAATTATTCTATATTTACGTTAATACGTTTAATTTGGGCGTTAATTTAAGGATAGAAAGCGGAATTGAGTTTTCGTATAATAGAAAAGCGATTATAAAGGGTAATTTAGAAATGGGAGATAAATTAGGAGTTTTTATTAGACGTAATAGTATTAAGTAGGCCGTATAGGGAATAAATCCGGTTAATAAAGCGATTAGCGAACTCCTCCGCTTTAAGAATAATATAAGGGATATAATACTATATTTTTATTAATTTGTTTATAATAACGGCGATATAGTAAAAGGTCTACCCGAAATATTTATTAAGTAGTAGTAAAGTAATGTAATCGATTGAGATATCTTTCTATAGGGCTAAGGAGATAATAGTAAATTTGAGGAAATTTATAGAGTTGTATTTAAGAAATTTCGTCTTCGCGTATAGGAGGCAGCCTTTATAAAAAAGGTAGATATTATAATATATACCCTCCTAGAAGAATTTGTAAACGAATAAATCGTATATAATATTTCTACTTAGGTAGCTTATATTAGGCGAATTGTATTACCGATTAATTAATTAGAATTAAAGTTCTTTATCCTCGGGGTTAATAATAATATAATTATATTACTTCGCTACTCTATTAGGGAAAATATAATATTTAGAAAAGGCGTAGTTAAAGACTTTATAAATTGATAGCGGCTAGTAGCGAAGGGATTTATTTAATAAGTAAATTGTAAATTCCTATAAAAATAGGGAAGTCTTATAATTAATATGGATAAAATTATCGGTTAATTAATTATCGAGGTCTTTAAGGCCGAAGAAATAAAGGTTAAAGGTAATTATAGGATTATTAATTTTAAAATAATTTTCTTCGAATTAGGAAGGGTCGAAGAATTATTTCTAGCGGGTAGTAAAGCAGTTATCTTCTACGCCTACGAAGTAGTCGTTAGGCTTATAATTAAAAGCGTTTAGGCGAAAGTTCTAAGGGCTAAGGGTATAGCGGATTAGGAAATTGAATTATAAGAAGAATTAGAATTAGCGTATATATTGCTAAATAAATTACTTATTCGTTGTAAAAGTAATAAAATTCTTATAGTCGTTAAGAATATTAAAGGGAATTTAAGTGCCTTCGAATTTAGGGCGCTACTCCTCGAAGGCCTTAATAATAGCGAAGAATTCTTTATTATAGATATTATAATTATACTCCTATACGCTATACTTAGCCAAAAAGTAAATAATAGGGTATAAAATACTTTTATCGTTATATTAGGAGAGTATACCGCCTATAGCCTAATTTAAAGTATTTGTTTCTACTATAATTTTTTTAATTTAATTATAAATTTTAAAAATAGGGCTATTAATAAAAATTTATTTAAAAGAATCGAATGCGGTTTAATAGCGGTCGGTTTAAATCTATAATACGTTTTTTATAATTAATTCGTAGAGGGGGGCTATAATTGAAGAGAAAGAGTGTATAAACCGTCGGTAAAAGTTTATAAAGCCGAAGAAAGATTAAAAGAATTTCTTAGATTTTAGAATTTATTATTTAATAACGGCCTTAACCTTTTTTAAATCTATTTCAATATTGCCCGGCGTAATAATAAGCCCTAAATACTTAATATATTTAATATAGAATTCGTATTTGTTAATATTTACGCTAAGGCCTACTTTTACTAACCGTTCAAAAATATTATTAATATAATATTTATAGTCCTATTTATTATCCGAGTAAATAAAAATGTTGTCGAAGTAAGTAGTAATATAAATATTAAATATATTATAAAGGATATCGTTAATATAGTTCTAAAAAGCGCCGGGGGCGCCTTAAAGGCTAAAGGGGACGACGAAATTCTCGAAAAGACTAAAGTAGGTAATAAAAGTAATAAATTACTTATAGCCTTCCTTTATACGAATATAATTAAAAGTAATAATAATATCGAATTTAGTAAAAATCTTAGTACGGTAAATAGCGTCGAATGTTTCTTTAATTAAAGGAAGGAGGTAGTAAAATTTAAGTATAACATTATTAATATTATAGTAGTTGATATAAATATGGATTCTGCTTCTTAATTTCTTAATAAAGAGAATTAGGGAAGAGGCTTAGGATTAAGAAGGCCGAATAAATTTCTTTTAGAAGTTATTATCAATTTATTATTTAATAATATTAAATTCGTCCGGATTAAAAACGTAGCCGCGTATTATAAATACCTCTTCTCCGAATTTAAATTCGATTTTAAAATTATAAGTATAGTTAGGGGGGAATATTTTAACTATAGCCTAATAAAAGGTATTCGTATAGTACTAATACTAATTAAGGAGCTTAGTCCGGATTTAGTCGTCGGTTTTATAAAGCTTATCTACTTTTTTATAGAAAGTATTAGTATTTTTAAAAGTAATTTTATTAAAAGTAATACTATTAATTGTAAAGTATTTATTAATAACCCCTTTATACTTAGTAAAATCCCTATTTATATTGTTAAGGGGGATAGAATTTAAGATTTAAATAATACAAAAGGCTATTTTTATACTCTAACCCGCGAGGGCGTCGATTTACGGGTAGAAATTAGAGTTGAAGAACTTCTTATATTATTAGCCGTAATTAAGGAAAACTTATTTAATAATTTAAATTATTAATTCGTCGTTAAAAGCGGAAGGTTCTAATTTACTAAAATTATCTTCTATTTATTTTTCGTCGCGTATACGTTTAATATTTTCTTTTATATTAGTTTAAATTATTCGGATAACCTAAAATTTAAAGCGGTTAGCGAATTTGAAAAAGTTAGGCGCTAAGAGCTCTTCGATATCTTCGGGGTTAATAAGGCTATAAAAAAAGAAGGGAAGGCGGAGGAGAGCGAAGGAGGCTATTGAAAATATAAATACTTAACCCGGGCTTACGAAGGTATAACCGATAGGTTTAGGGTTAAACCGGTTGGTAATTTATTTAAAGTAGTGGCGAAAGGCCTATTAGATTAGAAAGGCTAAGGAGGCGCGGCGTAGTACTATTAAGGCCGGGCCGAAATCTATAATTAAAGCCGAGGAAGGGTTTATATTTAAGGTTAGAGGAGCGGGCTCTATAATTAGGAGGGTTCGAATAGCCTCTTCGGTTAGGAGGACTCGGGTAATAGCCTCGATTAGCGAAGGAGGATAAGGATTGCCTTCGTCTTTAGTATTTTCGACTATAAAAATACAATATACTATTATACTAACTTTTATTACTTTTAAATTAAAAGGTTAGAAGGTTGTTTATAGAAATAGGGTATAGCGTAAATCCTAATACAAACCGGTTAATAAGTAGCCGTAGGCTTTATAAACGGAAATAAAAGAAAGGGTATTAAAGGGCTATAAAATTATTAGCGAATAATAAGTAAATTAAAGGTAATCGAGGATAACCGGGTTATTAGGGGCGAAATCGTAAATAAGGAGATTAATAGTTTTATAATATAGGCCTACTTATATAGTAAGCCGGGAGAAATAAGTAATATTACCGCTTTTTACTTCCCCTTTATTAACGAAGTAAAGGATTTTAAGGGTAGTAAAGTAGTAAATTAGTAAATAATAATAGTAGATAAAGGAACGGTTAATAAAATTAAGAGCGGTATAATTACTATTAATAAGAGCGGAGTAATATAATTTATATAGCCCGTCGGAAAGGTAAATAGAAAGGTTTAAAATATTTAATTATTTATAATGGCTATTTATAGAAGATTTATTTATTTTTATAATATTAAATAGTATAGAGACGTTTCCTTTTCTTCCCGTAGGTTCCGGCCTCTAAATACGATTTAGCGAAGAGGTTATACATTTCCCTAATCGATAACTCCTTATTCGTTACTTAAGAAGGGGTTAACGAAGTCTTATTAATATTAAAGAATTAACTAAATATTACTAAGGACTATAACGTTAATTTAGTAAAATTATTAATTATATTTAAATTATTAACCGTACTTAGACTAGCCGGATTATTAATTATAACTACTATAGGAATTACCCCTACCTCTTCTACTACGGCCGCAGCCGCTACTACGGGTAAAAGGAGGGAACTCCTTACGGAAATTCATTTTACTATAATAAGCGGAGGAATAATAATTAGGGCGTTTATAATAGGTATAAGCGCTAAACTTTATACGGAAATTAAAAACGTTTTAAAGAATTATAGTACGGATTATAATATTAATAGTAGATAATTTATTAAAATTTATAGTATTACTACTATAGCTAGTTATAATGTAAATAGCCGTAGAAGAAGAGGCTGTATTAGAAGTAAGGCTATAAGGTTTATAGAAGGGATTACTAATTTTAGAATAGTAGGCGTTATTTTCGAATTATTAAATGAAGGTATAAATTAAAGTAAATTACTTAGAATAATCCGAACCTAAAGGCTAAGGAATTTATATAGTAAAAATAATACGAATTTTATTATTAATTTTATTTCTAAGGAAATAGACCTTTATAGCGTCGTTAAAATTATAGTAATCGATAATCTAGGTCTATTAATTTTCAAAGTCGGATTAGCGTATATTTTTATCTATAACGAAATTATTTAATTTGCGGCGGGCGAAGGTAACTAAATTATTATTATTATATTTAAAATTAAATTCCTCCTTAATAAAAACGCTAATAGTCTTCTATTTCTATTTCTCTTTATTTAAATCGAAGTCGACGATATAAAATAGGGTTATTTTATAAGCGGAAAAGGGGGCGCTTTCGAAGGATTTAATAATAAACGAGAATTTCTTACGTTCGTTAAAGAAAAACGAAGGGTTGTCCAATTAAATAAAGGTAATCCTTATATATTAAATATAGTACTTCTTAATTTTCTTTAAAGGGTTTTCGCCTTCGCCGTCGAAAGGTTTAATATAAATATAGGAGGAGCGGTCTGCGAAACCGTCGATAATAGAAGCGGATATTATAGTATCTTTAAAAATAGAAGCTACGGAATTAATACGTTTAAATTTCTTCTATAGGGATTTAGTAATTTTAGTAGTAGAATCGAAGGCCTATTAGAGGGCTTTATTATCTAATTTAAATTCGTTAATATATTAATTAGTATTAGTATAAGTCTTTTTAAGGACGGAATACTTCTCTTTAAAGAGAACGCTGTTATTTAAGAAGCGAGCGTTCTTAATTTTAAATTAAGTATATACTTCGTAAAGAGATTAGAATTCTTCTTAAGTAGATTAGAATTAAGTAAAGGTAGTAATACAGTCGACGTTAAGTAAATAGCCGAAAGAGAGAGAAGTATTACGGAAAACGGTATTAGTAGAAAGATTAATAGTATATTATTCCTCTTTTATAAAAGTGGGAAGGTTATTAGAAGTAATAAGAATTGTTTAGAAGGTTTTATAGAAGTCGGCGTTATACGGGTTAGTAATTTAAAGGGAATTGACGGTAGTAACCGCGATAAAATTATTTATAAGGGTAATACTAAATACTAATACCTTTAGGAGTTCGATATCGCCTATCGAGTTAATCGATAGGAATTATAAGTATTACGAGCGGACCCCGTCTTTAAATAAGTAGATTAGGGTTTCCTTATAGTATTTGTAAAAATATAGATTTTTATTCAATTAAAAGAAGGATAAAGCCTATATTCGTACTTTAATAATAGGCCGAATCTTAAAGTCCTATTTGCGCGTACAGTGCTAAAGAGGTATAATAAATTATTACGGGGCAGAGGTATAATTAAGGGTAGGGTAAAATATATATTATTATATAGAAGAGGGGAAAAGAGGTATACGTAAAGGGTTGGCTATATAGGCGAGAGCTTTAGAATTAGCCCGAAGTTATATATCTACGTACGTAACCGGACGGTATAGCTCTAAGCTATACCGAAGTACTCTAGTACATCGTAACAGCAATGCTCAGCGCTGGGCAGGTTATAGGTAGGCTAACCCTATAACAATAGGATTTAAAGATTAGAGGGTAGATAAAGTTATATTAAATAGTTAGATAACGAAATTTAAGCGCCGACCTTGGAAAAGGTCCGATTTTATTACCTTTTTAATCAAATGACGAAATTTAAGCTACCTTTTTGAATTAGATGACGAAAAAAGGCCCGAATAACCTTAAAAAGCTTAGAAATCAGAATTTCTTAGAAGGGAAAGGAAGAAAATGACGAAAGAAGGCTTGAAAAAGTTGGATTTAAAAGGTCTAGAAGGTTTAGAAGGTTTAAAAGGTTTAGAAGCCTTAAAAAGTTTAGAAGCTTTAAAAGGTTTAAAAGATTTAAAAAGCTTAGAAGTTTAAAACCCCTATTATAATTCTTATTATTATTCTTATTATTATTCTTCTTATTATTCTTATTATTTTTCTTATTATTATTCTTATTATTATTCTTATTATTATTCTTATTATTATTCTTATTATTTTTATTTTTATTTTTATTCTTATTCTTATTCTTATTATCATTCTTATTATTATCTTTACTATTTTTCTTCTATTTTTATACTCTATACTAAAATAATCTTTAATTATATAATATTATTAATTATTTATTCAATTTATCCCTAATTTAAATTATTTACTATACTCTTTTTTATCTTTAGCACTTTTAGTACCACTTTAGTATTTTTAATATTCTTAGTATTTTTAGTACAACTTTAGTATTTCTAGTATTTTTAATACTTTTTAGTATTTTTAGTACGAATTAGTACAAATTAGTACAATTCTAGTATAAATTAGTACGACTCTAGTACAAATTAGTACGAATTAGTATAAATTAGTACGGCTCTAGTACTAACTAGTATTTATAAGTTATAATTTATTATAACTTTTAATTATATACTATAGTAATTAAAATCGTACTTTTTAACCCTATTATTAGAATTCTATTATTATTTTTCTACAATTATTTATTCTACCTTTTATACCCTTTAAAATTAAAAAATCTATATTATATTAAAGAAAAATTATTTCTCAATAATAAGAGCGTTTTTATATGTAAATATTTTTAATTAAATTATACAATATTGAAAAGGTTATAAAATATCGATTTTTTAAAAATTAGTATTTTTAGTATACTAGAGTCTAGTCTAGTCTAGTACTAGTATTGGACTAGTCTAGTACGGAGGTCGTACTAATACTAATACTAAATACTAATACTTAGTACGTACTAATTAGTACGTACTAATAAATCTGCCCTATTTCTGTTAAAGGTATATCTCCACTCGTACCTTGGGGGCCTTTTTGATCATCTTCAACCGACGAGGGCGACATTGTCAAGACCTGCGTGAGCTCACTCACAAGTTATCCAAACATATCAGCATTCAAAACTCCTTCGATGTTTTGAAGACCATGGGAATGCATGTCATCCTTCAAAATCTACCATGTTCATTCTTTCCAAGTTGCGAGCATTTCTGCAAGCAAGTTACTTGTGTCGAATTCTACTGAGTGCACGATAACACGAGGGTAGATGAGTGAGGTTGAGAATGCTTGAAATTGGTTGAAGAGAAGAGAAGAAAAGAAAGGAAGGAATGGACAGACAAGTCCATCCTTATATAGCTAGATACATGAGTTGAGGAGACGTGTTTGGATCGATATGCAATGCAGGAATATTGGTAATGCATGCAGTCAATCTTCAACAACTTGTAGGAGGCGATTCCGACATTCCTCCAAGTTCCCAGCTGCATTCGTTGCTCATCAGCGCGATCGTCAGCAGCCTCCACCAATTCAATTTCCCCTTCGACGGCTGTTGAGGCAATGGGTTAGCATAAGTCAGGAAAGACGTGAAGTTGCAGTGCGACATACCTGAACATTCATTCGCTCCCTGTTGCCCTGCGGCTTCGGGGTGGTCCTCTGCGGCTTCGGCGCTCTCAAGCCGGGGCCGGGGTCGAACGAGATGTTCTCCCAGTAATCCGTGGCGTAGACGCCGCGTTGGCTGATGATCACCATAGAGGTGCACCCGCAGAGATGGCTGGAAGACGTAGCGGTCGCCAGGACAGCCGATGCTGACGGCGGTCCTTCCGTCAAAACGAGTGAAGAGGGTCGGCGTTCCGGTCGGCGGTCATCGGGTGCTTGATCGTTGCTCTGCGGCTTCGGCAACAATAGCCTCGACGATGTGAGTAAGAAGGGACTGGTCAATGGGAGGAGGGGGAACATACATCAATGTCTTGTGTCAGTTCGACAATCTTGTCAATGATGGTGTCGTTTGCCCGCGCTCGCCAGTAGGCGCAGCACAGGTCTTTGACGGCAAGCGTGAATTGTACATCGGTGGCCGTGATTATGGGTGTGAGGAGGTTATTCGCGAGGACTCGGAGTTGCTCGGCGAAGGCCTTGTAGGCACCCTATTGCTCTGACGGCTACTGCATTGTGATGATGTTCGAAAATGTGTTGGGGCCAAAAAAAAGAAGACCTTGAGGATGCGGAGATGGGGAGAAGAGAACAGCTCCCAAGGCCTGGGGAGGCCGGTGAGAATGATGTTGGCACAAGAATGTTGTCAAGGCGAAGAAGAATGTGATGAAGATGGGGAGAAGAGAACAAGAACAGCTCCCAAGGCCTGGGGAGGCCCGGTCTTTAAATACGAGGAATCTCGTGGCCAACCTTCCTTCCCATCAGGCACGTGCCAGGTACCGGCTTTCCCTATATGCTGGCTTCCTTCCGTCTGTGAACAGCTTCCTTCCGTCTATAAACAGCTTCCTTCCGTCTGTGAATAGCTTCCTTCCGTCTGTGAACAGCTTCCTAAAGATCTCGACTGATCGTATGCAAGGTACCTACAATGGTGTCGCTTCCTCCCTTTTTCTCCTTAAGCTGTCCTTAAGCTGCCATAAAATGTGCAGTCCACATTGTCCGATCGCAACTACCTAACGGATCTTGTTGACTACACGTA
The DNA here is from genome assembly GCA_009806235.1 of Neurospora sp. CHS-2018c. Classification (NCBI taxonomy): domain Eukaryota; kingdom Fungi; phylum Ascomycota; class Sordariomycetes; order Sordariales; family Sordariaceae; genus Neurospora; species Neurospora sp. CHS-2018c. The sequence goes on along the minus strand of RAPC01000068.1, from coordinate 6,620 downwards.
GGTAGCATGCAGGTCGTCCATGTCGTCGCCGGGGTTGGCAGAGGTTGTGTTGTTCTGGTACATACCCGTTGGGGAGTGGAGGTGGTCAACTTGGGATCATCTCGGCGCAGATACATGTATCGAACCATATTTGCAAAGCAGTCACGATGAAAAGACAAATCCAACACACGTAACCGTATTTCGTCGAATAATCACCTGTGCCTCTTCTCCCGTGATCTCCCACGGCACACTCGGATATAAAATATCGACATCGGTCATTTCATCCGCCCGTTGCCGTTCCTGCCGCCGCAGCACCTACCGCCCGCCTTTGCCGCCGCCTTACGTCCGTCCGCTCTTCTGCATCGCACAGGATGTTTGATGTGCGTGATCCATGTTGGTGATCCTCGTGCGTCAACATGGTCAACGACCGACAAAGTTCCAGTCCCTGGGGTCCCTCCTCGAGAATTGACGGACAAAAGTTCATATTCCCGTCGGCAGGTGGGTGGATCAAGCCGTCGTGCGAGGTTGAAATCCTTCCTAGTTCATGCTGATAGCACTTCTTCGCATCCTTGTAACCTCGGGCGACAACTCTTAAGGCCTGTTCGGGTCCGCGGTAGCCCGGTAGGAGGAAGCCTGCCTTACTGTGTAGGGTCCGTAGCTGTACACCCTGTACAGTAATGCAATAGTAAGGTATGCCAAGACCCCTATACTAGTCGTTTTACTGCGTTGTGTTCGTAGAGGTATATATAGCCCGTACTCCCGTCGTCTTTTCCTAAGATTCTTCCCTTCTACCTATTTTTTTCTAGTATAGTATATATAATTCTATATACTGTGTATTGTATTGTGGAGTTCAGATGGTAGATTTTAATTGGGAATAGCCTTATCTATTATCTTTATGATAGCGATTACTTATATTTATAGGGGGTAATCCCTATATTTATAGGGGGTGAAGCACTGTGGTGGTGTTTCTTACTACGGTACTGCTCATTTTTGAGTAGTAAGGCTATAAGGATCGCAGTAAGGATTCTAGCCCTCTGATTGGTCAATTCGAGGATTTGGAGAAAGTACAGGTGGTTGTAGAGACTTATATGAAAATAAGGTTTTTGAGCCGAACGCAACACGAGCGCAGTAAGGGTGTGTTCCATTCGCCTTTTTTTAGCGTTTTCACCCGGTGAATTCACCCGGTGAAAATCGTATTCCCCGAGTAGCATCGACACTTTTATACCTTTTCACCGGGTTAATACGTCCGTACACGTCTTGACAACCCGGTGAAAAGAAAATCCCCGCTTTTCGACCTTCTAGCCAACTAGAGTTCAAAACTATATTTTCACCGGGTGAATAGAAAAATCGTCGTTTTGCAAGTCGCAACCGGGTAGATTTCTACAGATTTTAATACCAAAACTCGCCACTCCTAATATATATAACGAATTTAATACTATATATACTATAAATACTATATATTACCGCCCTTAAAACCCTTAAATATAACGCATATCCCCTAAAACCGTCGCCAATACCGCTAGTACCGCTATAATTATAGCGCGCAAGCGCAAAATTTATATATATATAACTTCTTTTCTAATTATTATAGCGGTAATGTAGTCGGGTCCCTAATTCGTTATAAACCCTAATCCTTTAAAAGGAGTCTTTATTACTAAAGACCTCTTATTTAAATATTAGGGTCGATTACAATTACTCGTACGTATACGAGTAAATACGATATTTATATTAATTATATAATTTTAATATAATATTAGGCTACGTAGGGGAAGGAGGCTGTAAGTAGATAAGAAGGTTATAATCTTCTTATTAATAATATTATAGGGTACTATTCGTCGATTTTCGGGATAGGTTATTAAACGAAATACTTCTACTATATATAAATTAATTTCGAAGTCCTATTAAAGTTTATATTTACTTCGATTTTTTATATAAATAGGGCTTTTTACTAAGTATTAAAGGCTTATATTAAATTTATTTAATTGAAGATCAAATTCCCTCCTCTATATACTCCGACGAAAATTGAGACGAACCTGAAGTTATATCCTTACTTTAATAAGGTATTAGGTGCCTTCGATAGCTTTTATTTCCCTATAAGGGTAGGCGGCGATGAGTAATCTATTTAGCGAATTCGTAAGGGTAGGCTTTTAATAAACGTTATATTTATATATAATTTCAATAGTTGTATTATATATACCCTATTCGGGTATAAGGGCTCTATATACAACGGTCGAGTATTTGGGGCTTTGCTAATACGCGGCTTCTCGATTTTAATAATTTATTTTTATTTAGCCGATGGCGGGTATAATTATTTATATAAATTGCTTATACTATATTATAATGTATAATATTATTTATAAGAGTTGAAGAGGGGTAGTATTAAATTAGTAATATATAAGGAGTTATATAATTTGAAATATAATTAGATTAGAGTTATTATTAAAAGGGTAATTAATAGGTTAAAATTAGCCTTTAAAATCCTTATTTCTAAACTAATTTTCTCCGTTAAGACGTAGACTATTATTATTTATATTTACGCGGTAGTCCTAAATTTTATATTGGAATATAGCGATATCGACTTTAAGGACGAGGACGAGGTATTTACTTATTTCGAGGAGGAGGGGGCGGACGCGCCGGACGAAGATAAGGAAGAGGAGATGCTATAGGCTAATTTTAATAAGGAGGAGATATGTAGTAGAAAGAATAGTTTAATATATAAGTATTACGAAAAGATTGCGAAGCAAATATAGTAAAATTATTACGCGTATTTCGAGAGGATTAAAGGGGTGAAGTTATAAGAGGGAGAGTTAAATAGAGGGGAGAATTAATTAGAAATAGATTATTTTAGTGATTATTATTAAAGATAGGCAAATATATTAAAAATCGAGTACTTTGTTAAAGTTCGAACGAAGGGAGTTTAGAAGGGTATTTGTGTAGGATACGTTATGCTAAGGTATTAATTCCTGCTAGCCGATTGTATTAGAAATTACTATTTTATTTATTACTACTATTATTTCGAGATTTTTACTAATAATAATGCAAAATTACTGGCATTTATAGTTTATTGAGGCGATTCTAGTATATTTTTTGTATAAAGATTTGAACGAGTATGAGATTTATTGTATTGCGGTAAAAATTATGAAAAAAAAAGAGAGTAGGGTCGGCGGGAGTTCCCGCGTACTAATTTTACTAGTTAGGGAAGCGAGGCGGCAATTGAATTTGATATAATAAATACCCTTTAGAAATATAGCGGGTTAGTATTTGTAAAGGGTGCAAATTTTGAGTACTTTGCTATTTATATTATTAATCCCCTTCTAATTCCTCTTCGATTTTATTAAAATATCGCCTCCTCCTCTCTAACTTTAAGTAATAGAATTATTTAACCTTCCTCTTAAATTCCTCCTACCTTGTCACAGGGCTAGCCTGTGTTATACGTGTTCGCTCACGTGCCTTGTACTAGCGTATAATAGCTTTTGAGACTGCTATTACTATTAGACGACTGGCTAATAGCGGCCCGCTAGGGACCTATATCGGGTCTATTGCTAGCTGCCCTTATAAGGCCAATCTTCTAAATATTCGTCTATACTCTCTCCTTTTCTCCTTCGTACAATTATATATAATTATATCTATTATCTACTCTTTGCCCGTAATAATTAATTACACTTTTTAATTATTATATTTATAGCGCAAACCTCTCTTTTCATTGCGCTATTAATTTATTAATCGTATACGCGTATAGGAATCGCCTTGTTAATCGAATCGCTAAATCTAATACCCCTAAATATCGATAATTGTAAGTCGTAATAGTCTTAATCCTACTTCCCTTTATTTAATAAATAAGGGTAGGCATTCTTTATCCAAAGGATAAGAACTTCGCCTTTACGTAACCACCCCTTCTTTATTCGCTTTTATATTTTATAATAAGAGCAGCGACCCTATTACTTTTTCGCCTACTAGTAATACTAGCGATGATTTTCCTAGTACTCCCCTAATTACGTCCTTTAATTTAAACGACGTCCGTAAGGTATTTAATAAATTTGTTAATATTTACGATACAACTATTTATTATACTATGTTTTTCGAACTTCCTCCCTCTCCGGCTATTAGCGACTTTATCGCCGGTATTAAGGACGACGAGGAAAAGAAAGCCGTCCCCTATAATTACTTTACGTCCGTTATTATCTTTGCTAGTAATCCCGCTTTTTATTCGATTATTACCCCGTTTAATCGCCTTTATTATATTTAATTCGCCTTCTATAACGACGTCGCTAACGATTTCGAATGTAGCGAAGAGGAATTGAAAACTATTTGTATAATAATTAACGAAATTTAAGATAATTTCAACTAAAAGAATTTCGACTATATTAACCTCTTAACTATATATATTAACCTCTAAAAGTAGTATAGCAACCTTTTCGTAAATTATAATACCTTTAAAATTTATAGCGCTAATATTCGAATTCTCTACGATAATTTCGTCGTAGTAAATAAAGATAAGATATTGTCCCTTAAATAAATAGTAGAAAACCTGCCTATTTTTATTAGTAAAGAGAATATTAATACTATTTGTAAATACGAAATTTTTAAGGCCTAGTATTTCTATATCTAATCCTAATAGAAGTACGACCCTTTATTTTACGTTAATAAAGATATTAAAATTATTTGTATAGCTATATTATTAGGCCTAGAAATCCTCTCTAGTATTTAAGACGATTTCGACGTTAAATTAGTAGCGATAAAGATATTTAGTGTTAGAAGACTAGTACCGAATTTATAAAATACTTTATTACCCGCTTTTAGAATATTAACTTAAAAATAGACGCCGGCCGCTGCTTAGAGGAGTTCTTTATAAAGAATATATTCTTTATTAAATTCGAATTCGAATTTATTAACTTTATAAATTTATACGATTTTAATAATTCTATAAAAGTCTATTATTTATGTAATAAAATTAATAAATGTTTCTGTAATACGTTAGTTTACTGTAATTTCCCCGAAGCTAACGACTTTAAGAAGTAATTTATAATTTATTGCACTGTTGTTAATTATCACGGGGCAAGGCCAAAGGTAGGGGGTAGTTTGGATATGCGTAGTTGTACGAAGAGAAGGAAAGAGAGGTGTGCGCAGGTCTGGCGATATAGGGTATAGTATAAAGGCTATGCCCAAAGCTTAGACTAGTCGTACGTATATACGTACGTAATGTACTATTGGCCAATAGTAGTAATAGTACGGTACGAAGCTCAATTGCTTATAGTAGGAGCTATACGTATATAAGGTAGTTATAGCTAATCTTGTAATATTACCTCCTTATAAAAGAAGTTCTAGAGCTTTAAAATTTATATATATATAAAATAATAGATTATCCCCCTTAATCTCCGTCTTTAAATTCCTTTACCTATAGATTAGGCCCGTCTTCGAAATCCTTTATTTATAATTCCCGGATCTTCTTTATATCCCTAAGCTCCTCCGTAGTCTAATTATCGTTATTCTATTAATAGGTCCCTACCTCTAATTTGTCTACTACATTCCTCGTAGGGAGCTTCTTTCCTTATTATATTTCTAATAGCCTCCTAAAAATCTTCTTAAAAGCCTCGTCTAATTTCTTTATATCCTCTTCGGATAATGCCTTTGGCTTATAAAGGGTCGCTACGATCGTTAGGGTTAGTATTTAAGACGGGGCTATTTATTTCCCGGTTGTAATATTTATAATAGCGGCGTTAATCTACTCCTTTAGGTCGGTAATACGTTTGGAGCGTTTCGGGGGCGGGGCGGGGGCTAGGGCTTAGGGTACGCGGGGCGTTAGAATTAGTACTCGGAGTATTAGAGCCGGTGCTAGGGTCTATTTTTGTAATATAGTTGTAATTTCTGGCTATTATTTGACTTCTAGTAGGATAGGTACTTCGGGGTAATTATTATAGAAGGTAATAATAGCCTTCTTTATATTAATTATATTAGCGATTAGTTTTTCGGTAGGGTTATAGTAAGTCTATATTATTATATAGAATTAGTAGTAATTACCCCCCTTCTATTTACAATCGAGAAGTTTATTGAATTCTTATTTTGGTACTTCTTCGTAGTTATTAATTCTAATTATTACCCTACCTTTGTTGGCGCGTATATCCCCTTAGATAGCGGTTTGGCTAAGTAGGCCTTCTTTGTAAGGCTTAATTATAGAGATATAGAATACCGGAGAATATTATATATTGGCGGGTAAAATGAGTTTGACGTCGTAAAAGTATATTTATTCGACTTTGAAGGGGCCTTCCTAATAAGGGTAGAGTTTATTGTATAGGCGACTATTCGTTAGGTTAGTTGTGTTTAGTATAAACATAGTCCTTCCTTAGGCGGAGCTTAAATTGTCTAACGAAGACAGTGAAGCGCTTAAGAATTTATATTTTTAAAAATATTTTAAAGTTCTTTATTTTTTCAAAAAAGGGAATTTAAAAAAAATAATTTCTTTTTAAATATTTTATATTATTCTTTAATTTCAATTTTCCTCTAAATATTTTTCTTCCTTTTTTTTTACTTTTATTCTTTTTTTATTAATATTTTAAATTTGTTCTTTAATTTTTTTTAATTTCTTTTTAATTATTTCTTTTATTTATATAAGTTTTAAGTTTTTTTTTTTTTTTTTTTAAATT